>JACEFZ010005454.1:157500-185000 GCA_014155875.1 Cepaea nemoralis
GTTTCAATCGTTTTACGTGTTCCACATCTATGCTGTAGGCATGACTTTGGTACATCGGCAGCTAAACTGTACTAATGTGATCAACAAAAACCAGAAGTCAGCTGTACAGAAGACGACCACAATTTGTGTCCAGGTTGTCACTTGTCATTCAGTTCAAATAAAGCTTACCATTGTTACTCATCGCTTTACAAAATCCTTGTACAACAGCCAGTCCCATTTTGGTAGGTCAGTATATTTCACATGGCTAATAACAAGTGTCACACCATTAGCTAACATTACTGAGTCGTATAGTATTGATGTTCGCATTTTGCCCATACCTTTATAATGCATATCTTGTATATTGTTGCTGTTCTCTGTTAGCCTTGATTGATTGATTGATTGATTTAGGAACCGACATCACAGCATTCGGAACATTCCCTTAAGCGCTCCGTCTCCATCCTCAGCAGCCAGCGAAGAGTTCCAACACTAATAGTTCCAGTAGCAATCTGATTATATGTCCGTCTCGCCTTTCCTCCGAGCGCCGAGCGTCGGCCAGATCCCCTCGTCACACCTCGTTGTCTCATTCATACCAGACCATGGTGCTCCATCTGCTCCTCCGAGGTGTACACGTGCTCCCACAAGGCCGCAACCACGTCTGCCTTGTCATGCATCAATACTCCACCAAATTTTGCCGAGCCAGCCAATCTGTCCGCCTGTTCATTCCCCAGCACACCGGCATGCCCAGGAGAAAAGATCCAGGTGATGCTTACTACCCGTGACCTCCGAAGCGAAGCAAGCCACTCTGCACGAAGCCTACCTGTTCTCACCCTTCTCAGCATGCTTTCTGAGTCAGTTACAATCACAATGTGTGTATGTATCGTGTTTTCTATCCAGCGGAAAGCTGCACTGACCGCCTCCACCTCCATTCTTAAGCTAGATGTAGTGTTATCATACGCCAGGCTCTCCTGCACCACACGCCGACCATTAGCTTTTGCTAAGAATACCCAGGCACTTCTCCTACCTCTCAACACTGACCCATCCATGTAGATAATCACATCACCCGGGCGAGAATTTTCCTGAATTAGTTGCTGAATTTCCACTTCCGTGGCCCCTGCTGGCCACTCCCTGCACTCCCGGCTCAATGTTATTACAACTCTGCACAAGTCTGACAGCAAGGCTGGCACTCTGACCCACTCCTCTCCTCGCCTGATGTTCTCCAAGGGGCACACCTGTCTGATCGTATCCTCCGCCTGAGCCATCCATGATTTCCCTCTTATCAGTCTCTGACCCTTAACTACGTCCAGTGCCTCAAGCAACGGGTGATCTGTGTCTGCAGCTACTCTGAGGTATGCCTTCGCTTGCATCACCTTGTGCCTACTAGCAACAGTAGGAAGACCAAGGATGTAACGCATACACACTACTGGAGTGTCTCTGGTGCATCCCAGAATGACCCGCATCGCTTCATTCTGTATGCGCTCTAATTTCACCAGCTGACTCTTTGAGACAGTGAGCATTCCTAGTCCATAATCAATCACTGAGAGGATCAAGTGCTGGTATAGTGTGAAGAGCATTCTCTGCTCTGTGTCCATTGCAGCCATAGTTTTAAGTGCATTGAGTCCCTTTTGAGATCTTGTCACAACCGTCTCCACATGGTCCTTGAAGGACAGACTCCTGTCAAATGTGATTCCCAGATACTTCAGTTTGTTCTCTCTGTTGACGCTTCTACCATCTATCGTGAGGCTTGGGGTATCATCTCTCACAATCCTATTGTCCAGAGAGCACCACAACACCGTCGCCTTTTCCGGGTTGATGACAGCACTCATTTCAGTGCACCAGTCAATCACTTTGTCCACTGTCACCTGTAGCTCCTGGGCTGTTTGATCCCTATTTCTCCCCTGCCTGTATGCAAGAATATCATCTGCAAATGTTAGAATCCTTCCAACCCCTGGTGCTTCTAGGTATGCAATCTTGCTCTTATACACATTAAAGAGCACCGGAGATTGCAGATCCCTGTGGCAGTCCCGGGGTTAAAATATGTGGCTCTGAGGTCCATGCGCCTAGACGGAGAGCAACTTGACGAGAATGCAGGACGGCTTGATAGCCTTGAATGATGTGTGAATGAAATAATGTATGAAAGAGAGTAGCAGAAGGGCAGAATGTTAGAGGGCCTGCGTGCCCAATTCTTAACCCTTTGAGAATAAAGTTCGTTCGTTCGTTCGTTGATTCACACATAGACACAGCAGTATTGATTTAACGCTAGAGTTATATAATCTAAGTGTGGTACTAAGTTTCATCTCTGTTGACTTCCACAAATGTCCGTGTGCTCTGAAACTCTTGTCTGTTAACTTCCACAAATGTCCGTGTGATCTGAAACTCTTGTCTGTTAACTTCCACAAATGTCCGTGTGCTCTGAAACTCTTGTCTGTGACTTCCACAAATGTCCGTGTGATCTGAAACTATTGTCTGTTAACTTCCACAAATGTCCGTGTGATCTGAAACTCTTGTCTGTTAACTTCCACAAATGTCCGTGTGCTCTGAAACTCTTGTCTGTGACTTCCACAAATGTCCGTGTGATCTGAAACTCTTGTCTGTGACTTCCACAAATGTCCGTGTGATCTGAAACTCTTGTCTGTGACTTCCACAAATGTCCGTGTGATCTGAAACTCTTGTCTGTTAACTTCCACAAATGTCCGTGTGCTCTGAAACTCTTGTCTGTGACTTCCACAAATGTCCGTGTGATCTGAAACTCTTGTCTGTTAACTTCCACAAATGTCCGTGTGCTCTGAAACTCTTGTCTGTGACTTCCACAAATGTCCGTGCGATCTGAAACTCTTGTCTGTTAACTTCCACAAATGTCCGTGTGATCTGAAACTCTTGTCTGTTAACTTCCACAAATGTCCGTGTGCTCTGAAACTCTTGTCTGTGACTTCCACAAATGTCCGTGTGATCTGAAACTCTTGTCTGTGACTTCCACAAATGTCCGTGTACTCTGAAACTCTTGTCTGTGACTTCCACAAATGTCTGTGTGATATGAAACTCTTGTCTGTGACTTCCACAAATGTCCGTGTGATATGAAACTCTTGTCTGTGACTTCCACAAATGTCCGTGTGATCTGAAACTCTTGTCTGTGACTTCCACAAATGTCCGTGTGAAATGAAACTCTTGTCTGTGACTTCCACAAATGTCCGTGTGACCTGAAACTCTTGGCTGTGACTTCCACAAATGTCCGTGTGCTATGAAACTCTTGTCTGTGACTTCCACAAATGTCCGTGTGCTATGAAACTCTTGTCTGTTAACTTCCACAAATGTCCGTGTGACCTGAAACTCTTGTCTGTAAGACTGACCACACTGTCACTGTCGGCTACTGCCTATTGTATTTTGTGGTTTAGGACAGCGTTGGGGCGGGGGGGGGGGGGGGGGGTGGGAGGGGATCTTGAGCCTGAGGAATTAAGGCCGCCTGGCTACTGCAGTCATCGCGAACTGTGCAAGTTAGGGTCTTATTTATGCCCTGGACAGCAAACATCCACACCTTACCGAGGTTTCGAACGCGGGTCTCAATATGGAGATTACGTGTATTCTAGTCACTCGGCCAGCCGCTAAACAGTAAACACACATGATCTATATTTGCTGTCGTTTCACGCATTATTGGAACGAAAACTATACTCATAGTTATTTATTAGCACTCACAGAGGGAAAAGAGGAAGGATAGACAGAAATGAAAATGGGAAATGAAAAATATGAGGAGGAAGCTGCATGAGACAGCAATTGAGTGGGCGGCTTGTGGTGAATTGGTTCAGGGACTATGCCCAAACTGGGGCATAAGGGACGTCCAGGAGATAGTACGGGTTCTCAGAATTCACATCATGACACTGGGAAAACCCTTTAAAGCTACTATTTCACTTGTAATGTCGTATGACGCCCGGTTCGGGATTACCCAAAACGTGTGGTCATCTTGCAGGATTTGTTCTGCTGCCTGTTCTGCCAGTTCACAAACACACGTAGGTGACCGGTGTGACTGAGGTCGGTTATGTTCTGTTTTAACAGATTCAGTGCCAAACCCAAAGTAGGTGTCATCCAAACAAATCTGGATGGCGGGAACTGGGAGGTAGCGTGTGTCACAGTTATGACTTAAAAGTTGTTGACAGATTAAGTGAATGGGATGATTAATCGCCGTAAGCAATTTCCCGTATCTGCCATGGACTTATGTAAATTAGTTTTTCCTCTGCAATTCCCTTAATTTGCTATGTATTACAACATGTTTGCTACCATATTAACAACTTATAAGTCATAACTGTGACACACCGATGCTTCCCATTTTCAGGTTTCCGTTGTTATTTGGTCCAAACCTACATTTTGTCTGGCACTGAATCTGTGAATATGGTAGCAGACACGATGTATAATAAAGCACTGAATCTGTGAATATGGTAGCAGACACGATGTATTATAAAGCACTGAATCTGTGAATATGGTAGCAGACACGATGTATTATAAAGCACTGAATCTGTGAATATGGTAGCAGACACGATGTATTATAAAGCACTGAATCTGTGAATATGGTAGCAGACACGATGTATTATAAAGCACTGAATCTGTGAATATGGTAGCAGACACGATGTATTATAAAGCACTGAATCTGTGAATATGGTAGCAGACACGATGTATTATAAAGCACTGAATCTGTTAATATGGTATCAGACACGATGTATTATAAAGCACTGAATCTGTTAATATGGTAGCAGACATGATGTATTATAAAGCACTGAATCTGTTAATATGGCAGCAGACACGATGTATAATAAAGCACTGAATCTGTTAATATGGTAGCAGACATGATGTATTATAAAGCACTGAATCTGTTAATATGGTATCAGACACGATGTATAATAAAGCACTGAATCTGTTAATATGGTATCAGACACGATGTATTATAAAGCACTGAATCTGTTAATATGGTAGCAGACACGATGTATAATAAAGCACTGAATCTGTTAATATGGTAGCAGACATGATGTATTATAAAGCACTGAATCTGTTAATGTGGCAGCAGACACGATGTATAATAAAGCACTGAATCTGTTAATATGGTAGCAGACATGATGTATAATAAAGCACTGAATCTGTTAATATGGTAGCAGACATGATGTATAATAAAGCACTGAATCTGTTAATATGGTAGCAGACATGATGTATTATAAAGCACTGAATCTGTTAATATCGCAGTAGAGACAATGTATAATAAAGCACTGAATCTGTTAATATGGTAGCAGACATGATGTATAATAAAGCACTGAATCTGTTAATATGGTAACAGACATGATGTATTATAAAGCACTGAATCTGTTAATATGGTATCAGACATGCTGTATTATAAAGCACTGAATCTGTTAATATGGTATCAGACATGTTGTATTATAAAGCACTGAATCTGTTAATATGGTATCAGACATGTTGTATTATAAAGCACTGAATCTGTTAATATGGTATCAGACATGTTGTATTATAAAGCACTGAAACTGTTAATATGGTATCAGACATGATGTATTATAAAGCACTGAATCTGTTAATATGGTATCAGACATGTTGTATTATAAAGCACTGAATCTGTTAATATGGTATCAGACATGTTGTATTATAAAGCACTGAATCTGTTAATATGGTATCAGACATGTTGTATTATAAAGCATTGAATCTGTTAATATGGTATCAGACATGTTGTATTATAAAGCACTGAATCTGTTAATATGGTATCAGACATGATGTATTATAAAGCACTGAATCTGTTAATATGGTATCAGACATGATGTATTATAAAGCACTGAATCTGTTAATATGGTATCAGACATGTTGTATTATAAAGCACTGAATCTGTTAATATGGTAGCAGACAAGATGTATAATAAAGCACTGAATCAGTTAATATGGTTGCAGACAAGATGTATTATAAAGCACCGACAACATTTCGGCGATATATAAGCCCAGGGCAGGTACGGGAAGTCTCATTGCATAGTTTCGTGGCATCCTGATGTCTGTGATGCATCTCCTGACTGGTGGCATCCTGATGTCTGTGGTGCATCTCCTGGCTGGTGGCATCCTGATGTCTGTGGTGCATCACCTGACTGTTGGCATCTTGATGTCTGTGATGCATCTCCTGACTGGTGGCATCCTGATGTCTGTGGTGCATCTCGTGTCTGGTGGCATCCTGATGTCTGTGGTGCATCTCCTTACTGGTGGCATCCTGATGTCTGTGGTACGTCTCCTGACTGGTGGCATCCTGACGTCTGTGGTGCATCTCCTGACCGGTGGCATCAATATGTTTGTGGTGCATCTCCTGACTGGTGGCATCCTAATGTCTGTGGTGCATCTCCAGACTGGTGGCATCCTGATGTCTGTGGTGCATCTCCTGACTGGTGGTATCCTGATGTCTGTGGTGCGTCTCCTGATTGATGGCATCCTGATGTCTGTGGTGCATCTCCTGACTGGTGGCATCCTGATGTCTGTGGTGCATCTCCTGACTGGTGGCATCCTGATGTCTGTGGTGCATCTCCTGACTGATGGCCTCTGTCGTCAGCACCTTTTCTTTACTACAGCAGACTGTGGTCTTAATCGAGTTTAGATGTGTATGCACGCACACACGTATCTGCACACGTATTGTACGTGCGTACACATTTAGAGCATTCTGGTTATTTTTTACGGCGCCAGAGACTCGCCTCTGGTCCATCTCCTGTTACTTAAAACATTTCCGCCACGTTAAGGCCAGGAGTTGGACTTTTGCTGACAGAGGTAATGAATGCACGAGCCATGGGGTATCTTGCAAGGTTGGGCGCTCACCTCAACTCTGTACCCCTGGCTACATAACAGCAACATTTGGAACCAGCTGTACCAATAAATGGGAGTTGTGATGACATACTGGTTAGTGCCCTTACCTGCGAAGATAACAGTCTGGGTTCAATCCCAAGAAAAGGTACATGTATCGTTATGTTCAGATCAGTACGCCTGTATGCTCGAACCCGTCTCATAGACATGGGAACCCGTCTCATAGACATGAGAACCCGTCTCATAGACATGGGAACCCGTCTCATAGACATGGTAACCCGTCTCATAGACATGGGAACCCGTCTCATAGACATGAGAACCCGTCTCATAGACATGGGAACCCGTCTCATAGACATGGGAACCCGTCTCATAGACATGGGAACCCGTCTCATAGACATGGGAACCGGACCACTTACTGGATAATATCCAGCCTGCTCCTGTTGTGAAGGAGGTACGGGCGTAGTTCGTTGTCCCCATGCTTGGTCATGGGAATGCCATGGGAAAGGTTTACGATTGGATGGGCCGGAAAAACATGTCCCATGGACAAACCTGCCAAGCTTAGCCATGGGAATGTCATTCCCATGGTAAAGGTCCCATGGAATGGGATTTGATGGGACGTGCATAAATTACCATGGGATGAAAATATGTCACATGGACAAGCCTGATAATCCCTCATACCGCGTTCGAAACACAGGTGCGAGCCATTTTCGGAGCAGACCGCCTTGCGTTGGGTTTATAAAATGGTATGAGCGCTTTCGTTCAGAAAGCAATGGCAAACTACTGAACGTAAACTTGCCCAGAAATCACAAACGGCCAAATAATGGTGGGGTGGAGTGCGACGTCCTCTAAAGTATAAGCAACTAACTTGTTTGTCTAGGAAGGAAAGACAACAAGAAAGGGAACTGGCTACCCGGTCTCATACGACGTGGTCTAAAATATGTGAAGGCCTGACGACGGCGTCTGCCGTGGGTCCACCTTTACCTTGTCTCTCAATGCATTTCTCAACAGCACTTGATGATGATCGTGATGATGTTATACAATAATCATTAAATTCATGTGCCCCGCCCACTGGCGCAGACGTGCATCTCTCTCCACAGATATTAGTGCTTGGTGTTCAGGATTAATTATATTTATATTTTCCTCCCTGCTGCCTTATCAGCTTTTCTTCTCGCTGTCTGCCTCTTCTAGCACAGATCATTCCAGTTGTCACGATATTTTATTGTTCCACTTTCCTCAGTTTATGCCCAAAGAAAGCTGTTGATCTCATTTGTGCCCGTGTATTATAATATTCTCATTCCATTTACCATTTGTACTCAGTTATTATTTACTCTGTCAGTCCAAGGTTTTTGCAACATTCATCTCAGGCACCACATCTTCTTTGTTTCTAAGCTTTTTCACATTTGTGCATTCACTTTCCATAATTCACTGCCATACAGCAAAACAGGTTCTACATAACTTTTCAGAACTATCTTTCTGACATTCAATGATGGTGACTTACTGCATAAGATACTAATCATTTTCCGAAATAGATCTTCTTGCTTGACCTATTCTTCTCTTCAACTGTCACACATCTCCCCGTGAGGTGTCAGTATTGCACTAAATATGTGCATGTATCACCTTGGCTAAGCTGTGTCCCTTCTGTTATTACATTGATACGGTATAGCCGTTGATCACACCACATCTTCATTGGAAAACAAAGGTTATCGACTTCATTGCACCGGGTTTTATCCCAAATTGCTCGATCTCTTGCCACAGGTCATACTCCCGAAAGAGTCTCACAAAGCACGAACTCCATAGCTCCAGGAGTCTCCGAGAAAATTTCGCTCGTAAATCGAACAACGTGGCGCGGAATCTAATCCGTAACCTTTAGAGCGCAAGGCAGGCGTGTAACCATATCCTCACGTAGACCGCCTCTTGAGTCGAGACATCAGGTTTCATGAGAGCTGACCAAAGTGTTCGTGTCTGGCGACTCTCCACTTCACCACCTTCCGCTTGTCACTGATGCTACTTCCTGCGTGTGTTTAAGTTTGTCTCTTTGTCCTGAGATGTGTAATCGGGAAAACTACTAAATACGTGCCTGCGGGGTTGTCTTCTAGAGAGTTGAGTTGAGTCAAGGACCAACATCACTGCACTCGGGACATTCCCATACGTGCCTGTGGGGTTGTCTTCTACAGAGTTGAGTTGAGTCAAGGACCAACATTACGACACTCGGGACATTCTCATACGTGCTCAGTCCCCATCTTCAACAGCCAACTAAGAGTCCCAATACTGATGGTACCAGTAGTCGTCTGATAATGTGTCCGTCTGGCCTTTCCTCGGAGTCCTGAGTGTCGACCAGAACCGCTGGCCACCTAGCCCCTCTCCTCCCCCTCCCCACCGCAGCACCACTCTTGCTGCACCACTCTTGTTTATGACGATCCATCCTTTCTTCTGCATTATACACACGACCACAAAGGGCCGGAACCAAGTCTGTCTCACCATGCAGCAATACATGTCAAATCTTACATATCTACGTCATTGAACAATCCCGTCTTTTTGTAACAACCCTTGGCTTCACAAGTGGGTACGGCAGCTTAACTAATTTTAATAACAATGTAATAACTGCCCGGAACATATCTTTGTCCAGTCGGTAAATTTCGAACTTAAATGATTGTTTTATTAGAACAATGGTTCTCAACCATTTTTAGCCCATGCACCCCTATACCATATGTTTAGAATGTCATTCAACTCCCCCCTCCCCTCCTTTTCCGATTTTATCCCTATAAATTCCCACTCCACCGCCGCTACACAGTATACGTTACAATGGAAGCTAATTTAATATCACATGCTAGAGCACATGTGTCAAACTCAAGGCCCCCGGGCGACATTAGGCCCGGCGTACAATCATACCAGGCCCAAGAGGTCTCAACCAACGGGCAAATATATTCGGCCCGAGAGATAATTTTAGGCAAAAATATTTTTAATGGCCACGTTATAAAGTGCAAATCAAATCTCCTAAAAAGCAGCCTTGTCGAATTATAGGCTGCATGAGAGCGTTCTAGCTTCGATCAGAATAAGCGAAAATAAAAGTTGTTTAGTGAGTGGATGTTCGTCTTTATAGTGACCTAGCAACGTTGACATGCTCGTTTTGGATTGGCGCATAAGAAATGAAAGTAGTGTAGTGCCCGGATATTACATCACCTTTTCCGGCTACGGCTAATCTGATATCAATCAAATATCAGGTCTGTCAGTAGATGCACAATCATTTTTTTAAAATCAACGCTAACCTTTACAATGACAAAGAGAACGGTTAATTTTGAAAACAGAGCCTTTCAAAGCCGCTGGGAGGCTGAATATATGTTTACTGATGTTGGCGGTAAACCTGTGTGTCTAATTTGTGGAGATAATGTGGTTGTGATCAAAGAATATAATCTGAGATGGCACTACGAGTCTAAACATCAGTTAGTTAGTTAGTTACCTGCGAGCTTGTCAGCCCGCTCATTTCCTTGTACTCCCGCATGCCCTGGCACGAAGATGAAACTAATCTTTGCCAGCCGAGACCGCTCCAGTGGCAGCAACCATTCTCTTCGGATCCAACCCATCTCTATCCTCTTGAGCATGCTCATTGAGTCGCTAAGGAAACATGCCCTAGTGAATGTCTGTGTCTCCAGCCATGCTACTGCCTTACTTACTGCCCTGACTTCCATAGTCAGGCTACTTGTGGTCTCAAGAAAAGCACCAGAATCCTCCTTCACAATTCTCCCTCCGGCCTGAGCCGTAAAGGCCCATGAGCTTCTCACATGTCGGACGACCGACCCATCTGTGTAGATGACAGCATCACCGTCTAGCGAATTCTCGCAAATCAACGCTTGTACTTCAGCCTCCACAGTAGCCGGCTTTTCTTGTCTGTATTTTCTATCTAGTTGGATGCAAACTGAGAAGGATGTGCAGAAATCTGTTGGCACTTGTACCCACTCCTCGCAAGGCTCTAAGTCACCAAGTGAACACACTTGTTGAAAAATATCTTCGGCTTGACCCATCCACGACCGTCCTCTTTTTAACCTGCTGCCCTTCACCTTCCTAATTTCACTATGCAGTGGATGTTGTGTGTTTGCGTTAACTCTGAGGTAGGCGCGTGCTTTGCAAATTTTTGTATTCTGTCTTCAATGGTTGGAAAATCAAGAAGGTAGCGCATCGCCTTGCATGCTGTATCTCTTGTACATCAAAGAATAATGAGCATAGCTTCATTCTGTATCCTTTCCATCCTTTCTTTCTGCTTACGGCTGAGAGTCAGGATTGTCATCGCGTACTCAAAAACAGGACATGACCAGCCCCTCGTACAGAAGACATAGATGACACTGCTCACAATTTGCTGCCACCATCACCCGCATCGCAGCCAAACCCCGCTTAGAATTTGTTATCACCTGGCCTATGTGCTAATTATAAGCAAGGCTTCGATCAAACTGTATTCCCAGGTAATTCATTGCCTGCGTTCTCTTAGCCGTCTCTGAACACAGCTTTACAGTTGGTGTTGGAGTGTTGACAATATGATTATTCAACGAGAACCAAGTCACTGTTGCCTTTGTTGGGTTGACCATTGCCCCAGCTTCATCACACCAAGTACTTATGCGTTTGAGTTCGGTTTGTAGTTCCACAGCAACCTCCTCTCTATCCTTACCCTGAAGATACACTAAAACATCATCGGCATATGACAATGTCCTGCCAGGCCCAGTGATCTGATCACTGGTGATTCTCACTGTGTAGGCGTTGAACAGTACCGGAGATAATTGTGATTTCTGTGGTAGGCCAGGATATATTGTTGTTGGTTCCGAAGTCCAACTGCCACATCTAATAACTACTTTCCGTTGGAAGAGGGCTTCAGCGATCCAACAAAGGAGAAATGGACTTATTTTGAGTTCAAGAAGCTGAAGCATTATAAAAATCCAATGGTACTCTGTTGTACGCGTCCTCAAGATCAATCGCTGCAGCAAAGGTTTCAATTCCTGAGTGGAAAACCTTCATAGACATCATGGGCAAAAACTGCTGCATTGGTCCAGGTTTCTCTTATTGGAAGGTACCCTCCCAGGGTAGGTGGGAAACACCTTGCCTCTCTAGCTGGCTTGATATTTTCCTGGAAATTAACTTCTCCAGCAGCTAGCCTATTGTATTCTGCATGGTTATAACTCGATATCTCTGAATTTTTGTGTGGTCTTTGCCAGGCTTCGGCAAGGGAATCAGAGGGCTGTGTAACCACTCCTCCTTGATGCTAGTACTCCTTATACTGTTGTTGTACATGTCTGCTAGTTCCTCTAGCTCGTTGTCTGTACACCTATTGATGTCGTCGTATCTTATGCCATCAGGCCCTGGGGCGCTGGGTTTTTTTTTTTCTTTTGGGGGGGGGGGGGGGGGTTATCTTCGAAGAACAGCCTTGATTTCTTTCACTATCATCCGAAGTGTTCTGAGCCTTGCACCTGTCTGAGGTGACCTCCTCGGCAAGATTTCGGCCTCCCATGTCTGTCTGATTGCTCTGCTCTAGATAGCGTTCAACGAGGGCTTTACCTTTGTCCTCGTCAGTCCTCTGCCAAATGAGGTCAGCACCTTGGAAGTCAGAAATACTCTTATTCTTGACTACACCACTCACGCTTTTATGCAGTCCAGAACAATTTCAGTGACTTGTCTGTGCTTACTCTTTGACACATCTTGTCTTGTGTTCAGACAAAAAGCAGATGTTTGCAAATGTAAGCCTTAGCAGAAATACGGATGTTGATCGGCCTTGTGAGGTGGTCACTGATGTGAAAACACAGCTATTTGAAAATGGCAAAGATTTTGTTGCATTCTCCCTTGTTGTCGATGAAAGTAATGACACGACTGACACTGTGTCGCAGAATACTGGAAGGTTAACGACCCTACGATTAAACAAAACAGAGATTGCCTATATCACACTAGGATTGAAGGTTATTGACCCAAGATCAGAGAACAGAGATCGCTGCTGTCCCGAGGTGATTACAGGTTACTGACCCTGGGATCAAAAGAACGGAGAGGGGAGATCAAAACAGATATTGTGAGACGGGAGCCGGTAAACCACGATCACATCGCTTTAAACACCGAAGACGGAATCACGATCAGAGGTCTTTTGTAGTAACGGAAACGTTTGTCCGTGATCCCGAGAAACGAGTGGATAATCATTGATGCCCCGAAAAGATCGTTTATCAAAGAAGATTTTCGGCATGTTGTATGAAGATCAAAAGACAGGAGTAGAGAACAGGGAGCAAATTGGTGGAATATGCCAATATAGTCATACAGAGCCAAAGTATAAATGGTCTGAATATTCAAGTCTAATTCAGTGTGCTACGAAATCTTCCACGAGAGGAAGTGGTGAGCTATTCTGGAGCTTGTAAGGAGAGGGATTTACAATGTTCCGCGTTGGTTGAAACCAACGAGCATTTGTACTGAATGTGCATATGTATTCCCGATTCAGCCGAGGATAGTAGTTATAAGGTAGTAGTCATGTAGAGTAGAACTCGAGCATAGTGAATTTGCGTGTGTGACCGTAATATCGAGTGTCGGCCGCATTTAGCTGAGAAGTAACTTAGTGGAATAAGTAAGGTGTCAGTGCACTCGATATAATAAATACTATGATAATAGAAGATAGGCAGTAAGGGGGGAGATAAGGATAAGTCTATGATAGGAGATTCTAGTATAGGTGTATTGGGATTTTTGAGCTTTCCTATGACTTTTCCTTCTTTTACCTAGACTTAAGTTATGTGAATAACTCCCATGTCTTATGTCAGAGGTCATTTCTCTGAATATATAGAAGTTAATAACTGATAATGGCCATAAGCCTACTCTCACCTCTAATGAGTCTGAGTTAGGTTGATAGCACCCGGTATTGTCTCTTCGACAGGTTCCAATGAAAAACGCAATAGCTACACTCCTGAAAAGAAGGAAATTACCATAGTCTGGTGCAGTGATAACTATCGGCAAGATTGGAGTCTTGTATCACAAATAAAGGTCAGCCAACTCTAGAAATAACGGACACATAGAAGGTAGTCATGATAAGAGACTGACAGCAGAATAGATTTCAAATAAACATAGAACTGGAGGTAAATATTGTTCACATGAACTCTCATCTACATGACAAGGCTGTAACGCCAGAACATATTCTCGGAATAACAGAACATTTACTGAATTAAATGGAAGCAGTGTGTACGTGATATAACTATAGACAGTGTTTTGATTATTCATTCATACATAAACGAAAATACTTTCAAGTGTCTCGGATGTGTAGACATTATCTGTAATACCGTTCATTGTAGTGGATATTTAAGACGGAAAGACACTACTTACAAAAAACATGAAGTGGTGAACATACTGTTTATTTCAAGAGTTTTCAAGGAAATAGTGTGAAGACATCAACATCATTCAGAGAGACACGACACTGGGTGAGCGTATTCCAGTGCTGTACTGTGGTGATAATATATGGCCGTTGCGCGATGAGAACTGTGATGTGAATCTTAGACTGTCAATCTTATCTCACTTAAACAATATAACACACCACAGACGACTTTACACCTTCATTATATACACCAATGACACATTTTACTCATTAAATAATTTTAGTATTTATTGGAGGACATTGTTGTGTGGGTATGTTCTGGAGGAATGTGAAGAGGGGTATGGTCTTGTGGCAATAGCGAGAGAGTTAGTGAAGAAAAGACTGGAAAGGGGGTGTGTAGACAAAGGTCTGGCAATAGACCCAAAACTGGAAAAAGGGAAGTTTGAAGTGTTCTTGTTGATTCTGCTGTCCCACCCCCCCCCCCCCCCCCCGAGACGACAAGTGACACACTGCACAGCTCGCCACCTTCACCCGTGGAGTGGAATCCAGATTGAATGTTACAGAAGAAATATTGGACATGAAATCCATGCACGGGACAACGACAGAAAAAGCCATTTTTGACAACGTTTGTCAAAGTTTAACCAACATGAACATGCTTTGGTACAAACTCGTTGGACTGATAACAGATGGAGCACCGGCGATGTGTGGCGGAAAAAAAGTGGACTAGTTGGAAGGATGCGGTTAAAAGTAAGAACTGTACTAGTGGATTGAGAGTATATCACTGCATCATACACCAAGGATCGCTGTGTGGTAAAGTCCTCAACAAGGAAGATGTAATTAGCATTGTAACACACACCGTCAACATTATCAGCGCTAAAGGTGTAAATCACCGACAATTTAAGCCTCTTTGCAGGAAATAGAGTCGGCCTTATCATACAGAGGCTCGGTGGATAAGTAGTGGAAAAGTTTTCAGTAGATTTTTCCAGCTGATAGAAGAAATCTGCCAATTCATGGACAGTAAAGGAAGAGATTCCACAGTTTTTTTTTCCGGGATAAAACGTGAAAATGTAAGATGGCGTTTCTGTCTGATATAACCACTCATCTAAACGTCTTGAAACTGCAGCTCAAGAGACGGGATAACTTTATCACTGATATGCATGATGCAGTGAAGGCATTTCAAATGAAGCTGCACTTATGGGAGACACAAATGCACCAATGCAACCTGTCTCACTTTTCTTGTTACCAAGCAATATTACACCAAGTGAACGCTATGGTGTTTCCCAATGCGCACTTTGCTGAAAATCTTAGCTTACTTCACGCCGAGTTCGAACTGCGCTTTAGTGACTTTGAAGCACAGAAAAGTAATTTCGAGCTGTTTCGTAATCCACTTGCCACAGATATGGAAACTGAACATGTAAATTTGCAGATGGAGTTAATAGAGCTGCAGTGTAATGGGACACTAAAGGCAATGTACGACACTTTGGTGACTGCACAGTTCACTCTTTTCATTCCTGAAGAGATGCCCCGGCATGCGACTTTGAGCCTGAGCATGTTTGGGTGCACATATCTGTGTGAGCAGCTGTTTTCTGTGATGAAGATTAACAAAACATCACACAGAAGTCGTCTCACTGATGAAATCATGCAGTCCATCATGAGAATCTCAATGGCACAGAACATTACTCCCAACATAAACGAACTCGTAGCTAAGAAAAGATATAAAACATCGTGCTCTGACAAATTGACATAAGAGTGAAAATGTCTATACCAATGCTTTTTTTTTATCATACAACGTTTTTATTTTTAATGATTTAATGTATATTAATGTTTAAAACGTTTTTAATTTTCACCTTATTGAATGTTTATCCTGTTCGGCCCGAAACCTTGCGTGTGATTTGAGTTTTGGCCCGCTGAGCGATTGAGTTTGACACCCCTGTACTAGAGCAAGTATAAACTTCTAATAACACGTGATTTGTGGGTCTACGTACGGTATAAAACAAGTTCAGAAGGGCGAGAAGTACAGAACCGTAAATTATGGGGGAAGGGGAGGAGGAAACAATATCAAATAACCGGATTTTGTATTAACGCGATCTTGAAATAATCTTAATCTCCCCCCCCCCCCCCCCCACCCTACAATTTCATTAGGGGGGGGGGGGAGGAAATTCCCCAACGGTTGAGAACCACTGTATCAGAGGATTGGTGATAGCGGATTTATTTGTGTTTACGTGAAATATACGTAACCGGCGCTTACCAAACCCGACACCCCACATTGTGCCAAGGGCTTCGGGCGGTACTAGCTTTATCCTGGTGCGAGGAAATGCAACCCAAAGACAAAATAAGTCATGGCAGCGCAGACCAGGCCCTAAGCCTTGGTTGGCAGCTGGTCTAGGATAGAAGCTCCGACAGGCGGACAGTTAGAGCATTGCTTTGGTGATTCGGCAGCTTCTGCAGCTTGTCTTGTTCCAGATGTAGGGGTGTTAACTTTCCTCTGGAGTGAACTAGGCAGGCCGAGAGAGGGATCATGCTGCATGGGCAACACATGGTTTCTTTATTTTAGCCCAGGCTTTGTGCTATGGAGAGGCAATAACTCCATCCCTGGTCTTAACCGGTCTCGGAATCAAAGCGAGAGGCAACTGTTACGGGTTATATGTCCTTGTCAGTTGGCGTAGACACGGGGCGCCACGCGTTGCCTCTGACGGTGGGAGACACCTACAGGTGTCACTGATCAGCTACCGCCCGCCTCAAGCTGGGCAGCCCCCGGCCAATTGGGTGCTGATCCGCCACAGCCTGCCTGCTTCAATGGGTGCTTGGGGCTAGGACAAAATCTGAATCGCAGGCTGTAAAACCAATGCACCAGGTACTAATAAAAAGTATAATAGAAACCTCAAGCTACGGCTTGCAACCTGGAACGTGAGAACCATGTGTCCAGGATTTTCCACTGACTTGACAAATATTGACGATGTGAGAAAAACGGCTGTGATTGATGCTGAACTCAATCGTCTTAACATTGATATTGCTGGCCTGCAGGAGACTCGCCTCGCTGAGGAAGGGTCACTCAGGGAAAACAATTATACATTTTTTTGGAAGGGTAGAGGGCAGGCAGAAAAAAGGCACTACGGTGTGGGCTTTGCAGTGAAGAATTCTCTACTGGGAATGATTGATATTCCAGCTGGAGGTAATGAAAGATTATTATCACTGCGCTTGGCAACCTCTTGTGGATTTGCCACCATTCTCACTGCATATGCACCGACACTCACTTCCTCTGATGATGTGAAGGATACATTCTATGAGCAGCTAGACTCTGCGATCAAGGCAGTTCCAAAATCCGACTACATTTATATGCTCGGTGATTTCAATGCTCGTGTGGGCAAGGACTCGAGTTCACGGCCAGTGTGCCTAGGAAAATACAACATCGGTCGCATAAATGATAATGGGCAAAGGCTGCTGGGGCATTGCACTAGAAATGATCTATGCATTACAAACTCCTTTTTTAAAACAAAAGAGATGCATAAGGTCACATGGAAACATCCAAGATCTGGCCATTGGCATCAGCTGGACTTCATTATCACACGGAGACAACATCTGAACTTACATCATTAACTCGAAGTTACCACAGTGCTGACTGTGATACAGATCATTCTTTGGTTGTTGCAAGGGTTAGACTGAGACCAAAGAGAATCTACACAGGTAAACACAAGTCTAGCCCCAGGATTAATATTATTAACACTCGCGATCCTGGAAAGTGCTTTGAATTTCAACAGCAACTTGAAGACGCTTTCACTGATACATCAGAAAATTGTATAGTAAATGATAAATGGAGTAAACTTAAGGAAACTATTATACAACAGCGGTAGGGGTTTACGGCACTGTGGATCATAAGAGGCAGGACTGGTTTGCGGCAAACAGCCAGATACTGCAGCCCTTGATTGATAAAAAGAGGATAGCTCTCTTAAGAAACAAGGAAAGACCAACGCGTAACACTCTGAGTGAGCTAAGGCAAGCTAGGAAGGATGTGCAAAAGGCTGCCAGGCAGTGTGCGAATGACATTTGGATCAAGTTATGTGAGTCCATTCAAATCGCAAGTGATAAGGGAAACATCAGAAGAATGTATGAAGGGATAAAGAAAGCCTGTGGTCCAATGATCAAAAGAAGTGCACCGCTGAAAACCTTGACTGGAGAAACCATCACTGATAAGAAACAGCAGATGGATAGATGGGTCGAGCACTACCTAGAGCTTTACTCAAGTGAGACCAATCTAGCGGATGATGCCCTCAACGCCATAGAGGCCCTGCCAACTCTTGACCACCTGGACACACTTCCTACTATAACAGAAGTTAAGTGTGCTATAAATGAGCTTGCATTTGGCAAGGCTCCAGGTAAGGATGGGATTCCAATAGAGGTGATCAGGAGTGGGCAAGACACCCTCGCTCTACAGATCCACCAGCTAATAGAGCTATGCTGGCGAGAAGGACAAGTCCCACGGGATTTCAAAGATTCAAATATCATAACACTGTACAAGAACAAGGGAGATCGGAGCAACTGCAACAACTATAGGGGTATCTCACTTCTGTGTATTGTTGGGAAAGTATTTGCTAGAATTGTCCTGCGCAGACGTTGTCAGAGCCTAGCTATGCAGCCACATCGTTACGGCACCCGGCGGACAAGAGTTGTCGGCTGGCAAGATTGTTACCTGACACGCGACCAGCGGTCAGGCTGACGACAGACGCACGCAGGCCACGTGACCCCACCAGAGGCAGTGGGCAGTGTGCGTGATAGCTCAGACCGAGCTGGGACAGGAGACTGGAAGGACATGTGTGACGAGAGCAAGGCGTTTGTGTGAATCTCCGTGGTTGTAAGCCGAACGACTGATATCTTGAGCGTCAGACCTATGAGCTGTATTGTGGTTGTGAGTTATATATTGTAGATCGTTGTAATTATCGTTCTGTATTTAATGTGGCAATAAATCCATAGAACTTGTGTTGCTGTGTCTTACGTCGAATCACGTTATACTTGTACTGTCTCACACGTGTTAGCCAACGAGCCGAATATAAGATCCTGACATGTGTGGACGTGGGTTGCTCGTCTTTGTTTAAGAACCTAATATATTTAGACGTGTGTTGCTCGTCTTTGTTATTTAAAACTATAATTCTTGTACTTGTAAAATTTGTCAAGGTTATAGTGATGTACATGTGATCGGAAAAGTCTCAGTGTGATCCATTAATACATTGTCTAAATATGTTTAAGATCATTAGCAAATGTGCAGTACATATTGTTTGAGCCTGTAAGCGTGTTAAACATTTGTGATTTGTGAAAATTGTCACCGTGTGACCTTGTCGACATTGTGATTTTGTCGCCATTTTGACCTTGTCGCCATCTTGTAAACTTGATGTCTATGTCCTTACTGAATGTCATCTTGATGTAAGTGATGTGTCATCAATGTTATTGAGTGTTGAAATACAGATAGATTGTCTTTGTGTATTGAGTTTGTGGAACGCAAAGAGTTTTGGAAAGAGTGTAACTTCTGTTGAAAGAAACACTGTTGACGACAAATTTACGACATACAACTATACTCAACGCCATCCAAACCTAATCAACACTTAGTGACTTGCAGGCACACACCAACAAACACACGCTAACTTATTTCTCTCCAAAAACAAAGCAGGTTTTTGCGTACCATCCATAACCTTGCCGTAGAGGTCATTAGTGGTTCCGAAGTACGACCCTACAGTTTTCTAGCCCGATTGTCCAACCATTCGTCACCATATCCAAGGGCACTTGAGTATATTTTTCTTTACTTTAACTTTACGTATGCATTAGTGGGCACGCATCGTATAGTCAAATCAATTGTAAGTTGTTTTTCTACTAACCAGTTACAACATATTTTGTGTGGTTGATTTTCATTGACATATTTTTTCCATCATGTCATCATTATTTGATTTCATCGATATGGGGTTAAAATTAAAGTTAGAAGGTGATGAATTAACAAAATGGAGTGAGAATAAATACGCAGAATACCTACTTGTTCAGGAAAAAGCTGCTAAACGCGATGAAAGGGCCGCAGAACGAGCTGCCAAGCAAGCAGAGGCAGAAATAGCCTTGAAACAGGCAGAGATTGAAAAAGCTGCCAAGCAAATAGAAGCAGAAACAGCTCTAAAGCAAGCAGAAATAGCAGCTCAGAGTAAGAGGGAAGAACTAGAATTACAGTTGAAAATGAAACAACTTGACACCGAGACTGCAATGAATAAAGAGTCAAAGAAATCTGAAAGACTGGAGAAAGAAAACCAGTATAAGAAGTATCAAGGTATCGTTCGTAACTATACCTCGGGTGACTGCATAGCAGCCTTTACCCAAAATTTTGAGACATTAATGGAACATTACCAAGTTCCACTTTCGGAATGGAATATTCTATATATGAGGAGTCTATCTGGGGAACCTCTTAAAGTCATTGAAACAATCCCCAAAGACCTCAGAAAAGAGTACCATTATATTAAATCTAAAATAATGGCACATTTCATGTTAGACGAGGCAGGGTACAGAGAACAATTCAGTAAACTGAGTCCAAAATCAACTCAAACGTTCTCTGACTACCTCTGTTTAGTCCGAGACATTTTCAGCAAATGGACTTCATCAGCCAAAATTAACAAAAATTATGATAAATTAGAAGATCTCATCATTAGAGATAAGGTCATTTCTTCTATCCCATCATCTTTTTCTAAGTTCTTACAGGAGAATGAATGCACAAGTGTGGAAGAAATGGAAAGACGTGGGTCGGCCTATTATACGGCAAATAAACAGTGTTTTGCCACTGAAGCTACTGACAGTAACTGGGTAGCAGCAGCCAACTATGAGAAAAACTATAGTAGGCAAAAACCAAACAGGCCTACCGCTGAAAAATTTAGACATTGTGTTCACTGTAAAATGTCTCACTATCTGAACGAGATGTGCGATAAAAACCCAGGGTACCAAACATACTTGCAAAATATGGTAAACAGACAAGACAGAGAACGTAAATCGTTCAAAAGTTTACGTAAATGTTTTCTCTGTAAGGCTTACGGTCACCATCGCATGGATTGTAGAGGCAGGCATATGACCAACAAAGCCAATGCCGCCTTGTTCGATAGCTCAGCGTCAGAAGACGAAAATCCAGAAAAACATCCTGTACATGCAGCACAGGCTTGTGATGTATTTAGTGCTAACAAATGTACTGTCTGTAATACCTTCTATGAAAATGGTATCTTAACATGCGGGCACGCCGTCCCTATTACCAATGAGGAAGCTAACTTGGTAATAGACTCAAAATCAGACTATGTACCATATTGTAATAATGTTATTAACATCACTCAACCTCATTCCTTATGTAAAGAGATCAATACTCAACAAGAAGGTGAGGAGATGAACAAAACCTCAAGACAGTCGTTAGGGAAACTAACGTTCCATAAAGGTTACATCAACGACACAGTATGCACATGTATACGCGACACAGGGGCTTGTCTTATCGGTCTTCGAAAGACCTTAGCTGATCCTAAAGACTACCTAGATGAGTACATCTATTGCAAAACTATTTCAGGGACAGTAGAGAAATATCCCATGGCATGGGCCAATATAAAATCACCTTTCCTATCAGGCAGAGTAACTTGTGCTTTATTAGACAATCCATGTTGTGATTTATTAATTGGAAATGTATTAAATGTGACCGATTACATAGAGTCCAAACCTCACACAAGGCAAAAAGTTAACACCACAACAAATACTGCCTTAACTACCCCACTCATCATACAACAACATGATGAACAGACCAAGATACCACACCATACCAACGTGATTACCATCTCAGAACAAGAAGAAACAGAAACTGATGTGTATCAGCACAAAGAAAAAGGTGCAGAAAACAAACAGTTCACAACAGAGAGGAAAAATCACAAATCATCATGGTATATACTACACCTCCTATACTCTCTGTTAACTACACACATAACCAAGTGCACACAGTGGATAGTTATACTTGCACTACTGATTGTAAATACAAAACAAATGTCTTCACAAACAGTTATATTTCCACATCATCATGACACAACACAGATGATATTACTCATGACAAACCAGCAGACTTTGTTACTTATGTCATTACTGTTGAACCAAATTTTGTTACTGCCACTCATAATCTCTATGTTAAATCAACTCATACGAATATCTATGCTGAACAATGTAAAACATCAGTCGGTGGAATTACTGACAAAAATCAGCAACAAATTACCCTACATATTTTGGAACATATACACAAATTGCAAAAGATCATACAAACATGCACGATTATATTTCAAAACTATACATGTGGTATTATTATTGTTTGAACTATTGAATGTATACACACATGTACGAGTGCAGGTTTGGAGATAGCACTCAAAATGATCTCAACATGAAATGTGAATATTCCCACATTTCGGAAAATTTTAACCGTAACCCACTTTATATCCTTAGATCCAGTAACTCCAGACTTGCCTTGTCTGCTGTACGACTCCTCCTATCTGACATTCCTAATAGCATTCGCTATATTGACGACATCTATGTCCATACAGAGACAATGACGGAACTATAACATTGACACCTGGACAGGACGTACTACTACTACTACTACCTAGTATCAGACAGCACGGACTGACAGTGCAGCCTTCAAAGGTGAGCATGGCGTACCAAGAGATATCATTTTTGGGGTACAGAATATCCAATGGTTTTGTCATGACAGACAACAAAATTGTCTCCAAAATTCTAAAACTGTCACTTCCAACAAATAAGAAACAAGTCCGCAGTCTGTTGGGACTGATCAACTATTACAGGAACTTTATTCCTGATTTTTCAGAACTGACCGAGGTTTATTCTAACTTACTAACCAAGAATAAGCCTGAAAAAGTTGTACACGATGAATGCCTACGAAATGCATTTCATAAAGTTTTGGCACATTTTTCTGATAAGAATTCCAATAACCTAATCCTTAAATTGCCCAACATCCGTTTACCTTTCAGATTGAGAACAGATGCTAGCTCCGTTGCGATTGGGGCAGTCCTGTTGCAGGAATACAACAACATCCTGCACCCAATTTGTTTCATATCAAGAAAACTAAGGCCTCGAGAGCGTGCATGGTCCATTCCGCAATTAGAGGCACTGGCCTTAGTAGAAAGTGTGACGAAGCTATCCAGATATCTTTTAGGACGTCACTTTATCATCGAAACTGACAACAGTCCATTACGGTATATAAATGCCGGAGTACCATCCAATAATATGATTGCTCGCTGGTCCTTGAAGCTTCAAAATTTCAGTTTCGAAGTTCGCCATATTCCCGGCAGAATGAATGCAATTGCCCATCTTTTGTCCCGTTGTCCGACCGACCCAGTAAGCAATGTCTGAGTGCACTGTGTACTATTACACTCAGACTAACACAGCCACCAATGAGTGAATATTTTTGGCATTCACCTACTGTGTAAGGTCTATAATTGAAATTGTGATACGGTTAGAAACCGACATGTATAATATACTTATTTTAGTTAAGTCATGTAATGAGTGTGGTATAATTGTGTAGTGTGTGTTAGAAAGAGAACATTATTAATTGTAAATATACACCAAGAACAGTGTCACAGACGCTTAACCACTTACCAGAAGCGAACTTTACCATTTAACAGTGACAGCTGTGAGTGATTTTCTTCACCGTGATATTTTAACGACATGTGCAAATGTGGACTGAATATTGACTTCTACACCACCTCTGCAGCGAATTTAATCCAAATTGTTCGACGTTTGAACATCCGAAATAAGAACATTCGATCATTATCCATAAGTTGTGAACACATCGGAAACAAGAACATTCCATCATAATCCGAGAGTTGTGATACTATAACATCAAACACGAACTTTGATAACATTTTACCATCCGTTAAAACCGGAACAGTTGTGTTCAAACAGTGAAACAGCAACTAAATTTTGCGTTTCGTGTGGATTTCCGGTGTAATTTAAAAAGTATAGCAAAATTAGCAGACGATATACAAATTTTCAAAAATTTATGACGATTGTAAAATCCTTTTGAATCCATAAATTATAATACACCAATTGGGTACTTATTTATTTTGATTAGTGTAATCTTAGAATCATATCTTGATCAATGTATTCATATTACCGACTTTTTCTCGTTAATATGAAGAAACGTCAAGCAATGACGCTAAGAAATTAAATAATTATTGTAATGTATAGAATTTCTTTAATGTCAAAATTACTTACCTTGCATTTGTGAATTACATCAAGGGCCATAATTTGAAACATATTCATTAATGTGTATTGTATAGATAGACATTTTGTTGCTCAAATGGTTAGCACAGCAGGTAGGCGTCCACCAAGCATGTCATAGAGCTGCCAACATTGCAAACCAACATAAGAGCTCCTGGCCAAATGAGGGCAGAGTTTAAGTGTTTAATACGACTAATACAAAGCCGTATTTCAGTCTGGCTAGATGGCTGTTGCAAAACAACCATATTATTACGTTTTTTTCAAATTGCTGCGAGGTAGATGCGTGAAGCTGGTACTACTGATCTGACTGGGTATTATTGCAATGGAGGTAACCAGGCATCAGGGGGATGAGACCTGAGTTGTGTTAAAAGTTGTACTTCATTTGTCATTTCAATGCAACTTACATTTTTTTGTATATATTTCTATGCCATATATGTATTTTCATGCATAACACTGGGAAAGAGTAGTCTCTGACATTAAATTAACACTACCCCAGTATATACATACATCATGAATGAAAGATGGCATCTTTCATTGAGGTACCCGGGGAGAATGTCAGAGCCTAGCTATGCAGCCACATCGTTACGGCACCCGGCGGACAAGAGTTGTCGGCTGGCAAGATTGTTACCTGACACGCGACCAGCGGTCAGGCTGACGACAGACGCACGCAGGCCACGTGACCCCACCAGAGGCAGTGGGCAGTGTGCGTGATAGCTCAGACCGAGCTGGGACAGGAGACTGGAAGGACATGTGTGACGAGAGCAAGGCGTTTGTGTGAATCTCCGTGGTTGTAAGCCGAACGACTGATATCTTGAGCGTCAGACCTATGAGCTGTATTGTGGTTGTGAGTTATATATTGTAGATCGTTGTAATTATCGTTCTGTATTTAATGTGGCAATAAATCCATAGAACTTGTGTTGCTGTGTCTTACGTCGAATCACGTTATACTTGTACTGTCTCACACGTGTTAGCCAACGAGCCGAATATAAGATCCTGACAGACGTCAAGTCCTGGGAGATCAAGTCTACACCGAATCACAGTGCGGCTTCCATCAGAACCGGTCCACCATTGATATGATATTCTCATTGCGACAGATGCAAGAAAAATGCCGGGAACAAAATCAGCCACTGTTCATTGCCTTCATCGACCTCACAAAGGCATTCGATTTGGTCAGTCGTGAGGGTTCTGTTCAAAGCACTAAAGAAGATTGGCTGCCCACCAACTCTTCTGTCCATTGTGGAACCGTTCCACACAGGCATGAAGTTAGTTAGTTAGTTAGTTAGTTAGTCGACAGATCATCCTCGTTGCACATCGAACCATTCAGTCCATAAGTGCTCGGATCCCCTCCTCAGCAAATCCCGCAGAGTTCTGTGTTGGTTTATCAATCTTCTTTGACTTCCTGCGTAGTGTTCTTGTTTGGCCACCCCTCTTTTAATTTGCTGCTCCCGCAGTCTGGCCATTGTTGTAGATTCACAGTCATCACTTGGTTCTCGCAAAAGTCTCACTTCTCGTAGAGTATTCAGAATGTCAGCCTGGTCCATGGCGCGTCCGCCCTCCACAGTAGCCTCACCTGCGAGCTTGTCAGCCTGCTCATTTCCTTGTACTCCCGCATGACCTGGCACGAAGATGAAACTAATCTTTGTCAGCCGAGACCGCTTCAGAGGCAGCAACCATTCTCTTCGGATCGAGCCCTCCTCTACCCTCTTGATCATGTTCAATGAGTCGCTAAGGAAACATGCCCTAGTGAATGTCTGTGTCTCGAGCCATGTTATTGCTTTACTTACTGCCATGACTTCCATGGTCAGGCTACTTGTGGTTTCAGTGACAGCACCAGAGTCCTCCTTCACAATTCTCCCTCCGGCCCGAGCTGTAAAGGCCCATGAGCTTCTCACATGTCGGACGACCGACCCATCTGTGTAGATGACCGCGTCACTGTCTAGCGAATTCTCGAAAATCAACGCTTGTACTTCAGCCTCCACAGCAGCCGGATTTTCTTGTCTGCATTTTCTATCTAGTTGGATGCAAACTGAAAAGGATGTGCAGAAGTCTGTTGGCACTTGCACCCACTCCTCGCCTGGTTCTAAGTCCTCAAGTGAACACACCTGTTGAAGAATGTCTTCGGCTTGACCCATCCACGACCGTCCTCTTTTTAACCTGCTGCCCTTCACCTTCCTAATTTCACTATGCAGTGGATGTTGTGTGTTTGCGTTAATTCTGAGGTAGGCGTGTGCCCTGCAAACTTGTATTCTTGTATTCTAAAATTGTAAGGCATGAAGGGTATAATCAAGTTTGATGGCTCAACTTCAGAAGAATTTGAAATCAAGAGTGGAGTTAAGCAAGGTTGTGTACTATCCCCCACACTCTTTGGGATATACTTTTCACTTCTACTGAAATAAGCCTTGCGTGATCAGGATGAAGGTATATACATTCACTCACGCTCAGATGGTGGCCTCTATAATGCTCAGAGATTGAAGGCCAAGACCAAAATTAGCAGGGTACTAATCAGAGAGTTGCTTTTTGCGAATGATGCTGCGATTACGACCCACTCTGAGGAAGAATTACAACATCTACTATCTGCATTCTCCAATGCTTGTTCTGAAGTTGGTTTAACAATTAACAAAAAGAAGACACAGATTATGTCACAAGGTGCACTTGGTGTACCATCAATCTTTATTGACGACGCTGAACTGGAGATAGTAGACCATTTTACATATCTAGGATCAGAGGTAAATAGCAAATTATCCCTCAATCAGGAAATCAACATCAGGATTGGCAAGGCAGCCACAACAATGAACATGTTAGCAAAAAGAGTCTGGGAGAACAGGAAGTTTACTGCCAAAACAAAAGTCCTCGTCTACCAAGCCTGTGTCCTTAGTACTCTTCTTTATGGCAGTGAAACCTGGACAACGTACTCACGTCAAGAGAAAAATTTAAACAGCTTTCATATGCGGTGTCTGCGAAGAATACTTGGTATTAAGTGGCAAGACAAAATCACAAATACTGAAGTATTGGAAAGATCAGGTTGTGTGACGGTGTATTCCATGCTCAGCCTTCGTAGACTTAGATGCATAGGACACGTTAGGAGGATGGATGATGGTAGAATACCGAAGGACATCTTTTTTGGT